>JBBHAA010002350.1:565000-605000 GCA_037953035.1 Aquarana catesbeiana
AGTTTTTTAATTTTTTTTGGTTTTTTAAAATCAAGTTTTTTAATTTTTTTGGTTTTTTAACATCAAGTTTTTTAATTTTTTTGTTTTTTTAACATCAAGTTTTTTAATTTTTTTTGGTTTTTTAAAATCAAGTTTTTTAATTTTTTTTGGTTTTTTAAAATCAAGTTTTTTAATTTTTTTTGGTTTTTTAAAATCAAGTTTTTTAATTTTTTTTGGTTTTTTAAAATCAAGTTTTTTAATTTTTTTTGGTTTTTTAAAATCAAGTTTTTTAATTTTTTTGTTTTTTAAAATCAATTTTTTGATTTTTTTGGTTTTTTAAAATCAATTTTTTTTTTTTTTGTGTTTTTTTGAAAATCAAGTTTTATTTTTTTGTGGATTTTTGAGGTATTTACGAGAAACAGCCCTCCTTTTTTACATTAGGTTAAACAGCCATTTATGTTCTGCCAAAAAAAAAAAAGAGAAGGCCCAGAATGGGGTCAGCAAAACAGGAAATGAAGGACATGATTGATGTTTTGGGGTTTAAAAAAGGGCATTTAGATTCGACCCAAAACATCAATCATGTCCTTCATTTCCTGCTGCATACGATCCAGCCGATTCCGCATTTCATCCATGTCTTTATTCCAGGCCATTATTTGACCAATTAGCCGTTGGGCACTTTCAGAGGTGAAATAGTCACTTCTTGTTGTTGTACCTAAAGTGGAATGAAACCAAAAAATGTCTTTAGAAATATGCACACATACATAGTTTACCTTACCATAAATAAAGCTGTTGTCTCAGACACTGACCTGGTGGGGTGCCCATGTAGCCTAATTCCTCCACATCCTCGGGGGTGGCACTATTGCTTGAATGAAGCACAACCAGATCCCCTAAAATAGAGTAGACAAATTACATTAAACAAAAGGCAGCCATGCATAGATTAACGTAAGCTGGTGTGTCAGACACTCACCTGGTGGGGTGCCCATGTCGCCCACCTCTCCTTCCTCCACATCCTCAATGGGACTTGGGCTTATTTCCCAATCATGTTTTGCTTGGGGTGGACTGTCTTCTGGTTGTTGGCTGAGTGATTTTTCCCCTATGTGAACCAAAAAATTATTAATCTAATTAGCACACAGATATTTTAGTACATAGTAATTTTCCAACATTTGTAATGAAGTGGTTTGTGTAGAGTTCCTATTTTACCTCAATATTTAAAATTAGAAAGACATATCGGATAGATAGATATCAATATCTCAAAATATAGTTAATAATCTTTTGATCTCTCTCTATATCTGGAACAAAATCTCTAAATATCTAACTAAATGTAAAGCCAAAAAATTAAGATAACTTCAAATCTTCAAAAAGAATGTTTTACATTTCTATATCTATCTATCTACCTATCTCTATATTTCTCTCTCTCTATATAGTTCTCTCTCTCTCTCTCTCTATATCTCTATATCTATATCTATATCTATATATATCTCTCAATATATATATATATATCTCTCTCTCTCTCTATAGTTATATATATATATATATATCTCTAGATATATATATATCGATCTATCTATAGATATGTAACGAGGTTTATTAAAAGATCGTTTAAAACGATGAACAAAAAATCGGATAGGAAGGAAAAGCACATGGAGCAGTATACAAGGTAATAAACACAAGAGAAAAACACGACAAGTACTTACTTTTTTTAAGAACTTTCCGGATACGTCGGTATTGATCCGGCTCCCTGAGTTTCAGGTCAGACCATCTTTTTCTCAGTTGATCTTTGGAGCGCTGGACCCCAAAAGATGCCTGCAAAGTCTCCACGACCTTCGCCATTATTTTGGCCTTGCGCAAATTTGGCCGTGCGTACGGCCCATAATTGCCATCATAGTCGTCTTTGTGAAGAATGGCCACCATCTCCACCATCTCTTTAAAACTCATATTAGAGGCCTTAAATCTAGGCCTCATAGATTTCGCTGACGTTCCAGCCTCCGGGCTGTCTCCACTACCTGAGGTCGTCAACATTTCAGGTGTCTCCGCCATTCTTTAACTCCACTACGCGCCGTAACAAAAAATGGGCGGAGAACATGAGTTAAAATCGAACGTCAGGGGCGGGCGACGCAGGCGGAGTTTCACACATGCGTAGTGTATAAAGAGGGGCCTTGCGCACGTGTCGTACGTACGTTCTGTGCGTCGAATTAGGGGGCGGAGAACATGAGTTAAAATCGAACGTCAGGGGCGGGCGACGCAGGCGGAGTTTCACACATGCGTAGTGTATAAAGAGGGGCCTTGCGCACGTGTCGTACGTACGTTCTGTGCGTCGAATTAGGGGGCGGAGAACATGAGTTAATTTCGAACGTCAGGGGCGGGCGACGCAGGCGGAGTTTCACACATGCGTAGTGTATAAAGAGCCTTGCGCACGTGTCGTACGTACGTTCTGTGGTAGGTGATAGTGGACCTGGACGTTACAAAACGAAGGTAATTTTAGATATATTTTTTTTTTTTTGGTTTTTATGGTCATGACTTTGTAGCAAGCGGCCTATATGGCTTGATAGATTGATGAGGCCTACATAGGGAGAAGATGATGAGGGGTTAGCCGAAACCTATCATAAAAGTGTTTTTTGTCTTGTGACTTCATCTTTTCCAGATATAATGAATCCCCTATTTAAGGATCCAGAGTTCCTTACATCTTTTATTTCCAAATATCGAGAGATGAGGAATTTGTGGGAGGTGAAACACCCTCAGTATTATGCTAAGCATGTGAGGAACTCAACGCTGGAGAGACTTCTGGCCTTTGTCCAGGCGACCATCCCGGAAGCAACAATGGAGACATTTCTCAAGAAAATTGGGGTCTTGAGGAACATGTATAAGAGGGAGCATAAGAAGATCCAGGAATCAAGGAGATCAGGAGCATCAGCAGATGATGTTTATGTACCCAGGCTGTGGTACTATAATCAACTCCGTTTTCTGGATGACCAGAATGAAGCCAGGCCATCACTTTCAACCCTTCCCTCCACCCTTCCCTCCACCCCAGCAGAGGCTGATGAGGAGCAAGCTGGGTCTTCCATCCTGGATGAACCAGATATGACCATCTGGAGTCAGGTAAATTATTTTAACAAATATTTACTGTACTAATATTAATGATGTTAACTGGATGTTATAATTGTCTAAAATAATTTGGCACTCAAAATTGTGTATACATATCAATTGACAGTAGTGGCTAAATATGTTTGGCACCTGCTTGAAATAATTATGGTGTCTGATTAGACTCTTTTATTAAAGAGAAGTATTCACATTGAATTTGCTATTCATGAGAAGCAAACTGTGTGTCATTGATGAACCCAAAAAAATATACTCAAACTATTGTCCTTTTTTTATACACAGGATGAGTCCATCCAGGAGGAATGTGGGGAAAGTGGCAGGCAGGAGGAGACCAGGCCCATGGACAGCCTGGAGGAGGCCGGATTCACCATCATCCTGGAGGAGGCTGGGCCCAGTGTCAGGCAGGAGGTGGCTGCTCCCAGTGAGGTGGCTGCTCCCAGTGAGGTGGCTGGGCCAAGTGAGGTGGCTGGGCCAAGTGAGGTGGCTGGGCCCAGTAGGAGCCTGACCGAATCCCAAGTGCCTCCCCTCCACCTTCCCAAAAAAAGGGCCAGGAAGGGGATGGTCACACAGGACGCATCCCTGCGCCTCATGCAAGAGGCCACCCGTTTTTTAACGAGCCCCCCCGAAGCGGAAGAATCCTATGGCTGCTACTTAGCCAGCAGGCTTCTTCAGATGGATTGGGAGCAGCGCCTCATTTGTGAGCGCCTATTTGGGGAAACAATCCATAAGGGGCTGCAGGGCACGCTAACACAAAACACCCAACTACATGAGGCAGCCCCCCCTCCTCCTCCTCCTCCTCCTCCTCCTCCTCCTACTGCCACAACTGAAACACCAGAGCCACAGCCTCAAAAGAAGGCTACAGGGAAGGCTGCAGGGCAGCGTGGAGGAAAGGCTGCAGGGAAGAGAAGAAAATGATGACCTGGGTTCAGTCTGGTCTGACAGAAGACGCAGGCTGTTGTAGGACCACAGTCTGGGGACATCTAGATCATCTGCTGGTGCTGTTGATCTCTGGGATTCTTGGACCAGATTGTGCTCCCTCTTATATGGACTCCGCAAGATCCCAATTTTCTGGTACACCGACTTTTTCCAGCGTTGACTTCCTCTTTATTTTATTTTGACCATGAATAAATGGATCTTTTTTGAGTTTAGCAAAAGACTTTATGTGTTTTCTTTGAAATCATTGATTTTACACACAATGTTAAATTAACAAGGGACAACAATCTCATTGAGTTTGAAAAAAAACACACCAAAAATACATTACTAATGTTAATAATGTTCAAGTGGTAAGTCTTGAAAATCAAAAAATTTACGTAACCAAAAACGGTGCTTTGGGTTAACTTTATCTAAAAACTAAAAAATAATCACTATAAAAAAAAAAAATAATAATGGGTTCTTTGTGTTAACTTTACAAACCTAAAAAAAAAAAAGGGGAAAAAGTATTATTAGTATGGAAACATTGTTTTTAAAATGCATACTATATCATTCATGAGATCAAAGAGAAAAAGAATCCAGAAATCAGTTTGGGAGAACTCTGATTATGAACAACAAAACACCTTCGTTCTTTAGAGCCTTCGTAAAGAAGAAATAAAATGCGCTGCATTCAACGATCACAGATTTTGCAGCGTGATGAATGTGCTACCTACAATACGAACACTAGTTTTACTAGACCGAGTGCTTCCGTTTAGTTTTTGCTTATGAGCATGCGTCGTTTTTTTGTCCGTCGGACTAGCATACAGACGAGCGGACTTCGGGGTCCGTCGTAGTTACGACGTAAAGATTTGAAGCATGCTTCAAATCTAAAGTCCGTCGGATTTGAGGCTAAAAAAGTCAGTTGAAAGTCCGGAGAAGCCCACACACGATCGGATTACCAGCCAGCTTTAGTCCGTCAGCGTCCGTTGGACTTTTGTAGACGAAAAGTCCGACCGTGTGTACGCGGCATTAAGGTTTGACCTCATATTATATGGTTTTGGTAAATCTGAAGACAAAAATCTGCAGAAAATCTAATAGTGTGTATGGGGTTTAAGACTAGGATGCTGTTAAAGTTCATGTGCGTCTAAAGGCAGGTGTCCCAATACTTTTGTTAATATAGTGTAGATGTTGTCTGGATAGGAGCATTAGCTGCTCTAAAACCTGGATATTTATTTCAGCATCAATTGTGCCTTTCCAGATGTGTAAGCTGCTGATTCCATGCACACCAATGCACCCCCCATACCATCAGAGATGCAGACTTTTGAACTGAGCGTTGATGACAAGATAGAAGGTCCCTTCTCCGGAGGACTCAGACCCCATGGTTGCCAAAAAGAGGGTCAAATTTTGATTAGATTGTAGGCTTTCACAAGCAGGGCTCTCCTTACCTTCTTGTCTTGGTTTGTATTGCAACTATTAGCTGATACAATATGCTGTTGATTTTCTGGCAGACTATAAATTGATACCAGTGCAAGGACTTATCAACTTATCAACTACAGATGATGTCTTTCATATATGGAAGACTATCACTGTATTTATTAGTGATAGCTATATGTTATTTTTACATGGAAACCAGCTCCACGAGTGTGCATCTTGATTGGCGGTTACAACATTCTAACCCCCCTTGCAAATTAGTCCCTTGAGTTTGCAACTTTTCCTTATGTGGTTCCTTGTCTCTTCATATTATATAACATTTTATTTCATACTATTATTGATACAACATTCTTTGTCTTGTACACCTGTCTTCATTGTTTACACATTGTTTTCCAGGTAACACTGGTTTTGCAATTAAGACATTTATTTGTCATGTGTCTAACACATTGGTATTTATATATCACGCTATCTCCCTTTAGGTATGGCCTGTTACTATAGCATCTAGATATTTTTATATAGTCTGCCTCTGCTGGAGGCTCGTATTATTTCTTGCACGGCTCTTATATTTTGGTTGTCTTTCCGTTGTTTCCTGGGGCCTTGGCTTGTTACCATGGCTACCCAGGCATTTGCATCTTGCTCGCCTCTCTGGGAGGCCCACAATATGCCCTGCCCATATCCCACTTTCTCGCACGCCGTTTAAACTCCGGACGTCATTCCGTCGTCCGCTTTCCCGGCACATGTGCAATACACATTATGTCCTCTCGGTGCTTGCGCACACCATACACTTCGTGCCCCTTTCACTTCACTGGCATTTATTTACGCACCCACTTTTGAGACCAGGAATTGGGTCCTCCTATATTAACCATATAGGGGTTTTGCATTTTACTTTATTTATTTTATTTCACTCAGTTTTGTTTCACTTCCGGTGCCCATTACTATGAGGCGTGGAACGCACGTCGGCCGGCGTGGAACGCACGCCGTTCGGCCATCTTCCCCCAATACCGGAAGTGACGCTTTGAACATCCGTGGAGCTGTTTTACATAATTTCATGGTTTCTTTATATATATTCTGGTGGCTACAGTGGGGGGATCCCCCCAGATGACGTCTATGCAGACGAAACGCGTCGGGTAGGACCCCACTGTCGCCACTTCTTTACAGCGCTGTTTTTTTAGACACTTTCCATGTGAGTGTACATTTTAATTTCAATAAATTTTTATATAAACGGATTTACACTATTTGGCCCATCCTTCTCTTCCTCCATTTATTCCAACACGGATTCGAGGGATACGACCACTGAGCCGGACCACATCTGAGGACTACAGCCACGTGGAAGTCATTCCACCATCCCTGCTCTTCTGGACCTGTTCCAGCCCAGCACCACCTAAGCCTGATTGACCCCACCTGGCGTATGCCTTGTCGGGTCCACCAAGTCTGGTAAGCCTCTTTATTATCATTGGTGGTGTGCGGGCCCCTTCCACAGAGGATTTGTACCGTGGTTGAGACTTGTTCCAGAGGACTTTATATTCCATCTTCTCTCCAAGGATGTTCTTGTCAGCATTTGAACTTTGAACTGCCAGTTCTTAGGCTACATTTTTTATCCCCTTCCTTAGCGCTACACTTATTTTGTCTTCTTGTCAAAAAAACAAAGAAAAAGAAGAAACGGATTCATGTTTTTTGCACAGCTGCTTATGTGTACTTGGAAGAACAGTGCCAATCCACCAATTCCTGTGCATCTCACTGTTTCTTTATTTTGTTACTTTATTGAAATATTGCAGATGACATTTTATTTAGCTCTATTCAGTGCATTGGCTGAGGCAGGGTGCAAGGCGGATGACATCATGATCTTAGCCTCAGCCAATCAGAGGAAGCTTTGTATTCTTTCAGAAAATACAAAGCTTCCTGTGAATGAACTCCATTTTGTTCCAGGAGTGGGACAGGAAGTCCCCATCCTACTGCTGGAACTTAAATAAGGCTACATATAGTACATGCAGCCCACACAACTGCTGCATGTGTTAGTGAAGGAAATAGTTCTTTTGGAGCAGCTTGGTCTAAAGAAAATAAAGTTTACTAAAAACATAGAGTTAGGCTTTAGGTATTCCCAAAAACATATACTCACATTATCCCTGCAGTGTTGATCAAGTCCATAGCAACCTAGTTGTTTAATATTATAAAAAAGACAAACACCACCAAGATCCCCATTACTCACTGTTTTTGTCTTGAGGATGAGAACCTTAAAACTTGTACCAGACAAGGCAGAGTAATGAAGGCTGGAACAGTGATGAGGAGACCAGAGGAAACCGACAGGCGAGCCAAGGGTCCAGGCAAGCAGCAGAAAAGTAAAACCCAGGTGACAAGCCATGGGTCCAGGCAGGCAGCAGAAAAGTAAAACCCAGGTGACAAGCCATGGGTCCAGGCAAGCAGCAGACAAGTGGAAACTAGGAGACAAGCCAGGGTAAAGGATGAAGGAGGTATTGTTACTAAAAACTAATTAGGGTTTACAAATTGTATTCTGTAGTTTGTCACTTTTATAGCAATTATGCTTCTGATACAATTTTTTATATATGTCTCTGCAAAAATGAACAAATGCAAATACATAAAGTTTACTTAATACAAACACTAAGGCTGGGCTCACATCTAAGCCCCATGTGGCTCACAGCAGTGGTCTGGTGTGTCCCCGTTCACCGTTTCAGGTCCAATTTCAGCCCGAATTTTGGGCTGAATTCAGACCTGAAACGGACCAAAAGACAAACAGGACACAGTGCAAATTCGCTCCAGAGCTGCAGCGGAGATATGTGAACCGGCTCCTTAGAGAGCCAGTCACAATCTCCTGCTATTGAGAATTGGATGCAGGAAATCAGCATCCAATTCGCACTAGTGTAAACCCAGCCTAAGGAAAAAAAGAAAAAAAAAAAAAAGTATTAAAATTGTCTGAAGTAAAAGACAGGATAAAGACTTGAAAAAAAAAAGTAAATTAGTGTAAACAATGGGTTCAAATATTGTTAAAACACTTATGAAAAAAGGAAGACACACATAAAAGAGATAAGAAAGGCTGCGCACCCCGGAAATTGGATTAAAGAAAAATAATTTTCCCCATGGGGCTTTAAAACAGCAATGCACATAATGAAAGGAAGTTCTTAATAGATGTATAAAAAGTTTTATCCAATATCATGGTTTGAAGTACAGTATAGAGAATCATCTGGTACAGTAACACACATCTTATTCCCCAGTGCAGTAACAAACACATATTAATACACATAATTAGGTTACATAATGTTACATAAATAGCAAGCGCCGACGCGTTTCGACCTGTATATGGTCTCTTCAGGGGGACAGTTGGATCTAAAAAAGAATTATATAAATTAAATTCAAATAGATAAATATATATATTATTGTGCATCACTTGGATTAAACCAAGATAATGAGTCTTTACCGCTAAATGGTGGAATGGGTGTTCTCTAGTCCAGGATATGTGCTGAGGGCCAATGGAAACACCGGAGGGCTCGGGGGGCCACCCTCACTCTCCCAGGAGAGCCAGCCTCAGGGGGCTTACAAGGAGCCACACTTAGCGCGCCCCCCGGGAGGGGGGGGGGAGATGAGGGGGAGGAGCCCACACCTGCAACAGAAACCCAAGAATAGCCATGTATTAGTTAGAGAAAGTTTGATAATTAACTTGGTAATGTACTGAGTGTTTCCAATTTGTCTATGTGGAGACTGGCGTTGGATAGGATTTTTACTATGTAAATATATTGAAATGTTAATTCCATTCCATGAATGTAATCGATAAGATTTAATGATCGTGTGATCCAACAATACAGTGGTATGGTAGGTCTATTATACTGTTGTAATGGATAGGTAAATAAGAAGGATAAAATGGGTGAAAAAGAGGGAAAAAGATGTGTGTGTGAAAAAAAAAAAAAACACAGCAACAACGATGGCCTAAATGGAGAGGAGTGCATTGTGTGGTGGAGAATGGTGTGAATGAGGTGGTGCATGGTGTGGTAACATGACATGGTGCTTGCTTGGTGCCTACTGTGTGAAAACAAAAATGAAAAGTGAACTAAAAAAGTGAAAAGCCAATCAAAATGTGAAAGTGTGTATGTAGGATGGTGGAGAGTGCTGTGTGGAATGAAGGTGAAATAACAAAAAGTTTACCTTATCAGTTGTATAAATCGTGTAGGCTGAAGGTAATGTTGGACTTGTTGATAGGTTCAATGTGATAAGCTTGGTGGCGATCATGCAAAAATAAGGGCTCTAGTGTAGAAAGAACCTGGCAGCAGTAGCATTCATCCTGGCCTGTAGGAGATCATGATCTAATTATCAGGCCTCCAGTCTCCCTTTATATCCAAATTCAGGCAAATGGGATAATCATGTGCAGGTGCAAACCCCCCACCCACACCGCCCCCAGGAAAAAAAAAAAAAAAAAACCCGGAGGGATTGGCGCTGGAACCACTGATGGAGCGGCCCCTGTGTGGCTCCCTCTGCGTCCCGGAAGGCCTACAGGCCCCGACCACTGTCGTCATCTCCGCCGCAATGCGCGTGACATCATGACGTTGCGCGTTTTTTGTCGCACTCCGTCAAACGTCCGGAGATGAACACGGGACGCCGCCGGCAGGATAGAGCTCACCTTAACTGCAGCGGTGAGCAAAAAAGGGGGCACGCAAAGGAATTTGCATGCCCCCCCCCTTTTTTCCTGCCGGGAAGCCGCGAGGGGTCAGACTCACCCCAAGAAGGGAGAGGAGGCACCACCAACACCCACCAGTCCAAAAAATGGCCCTCAAAACAAAAACAAAAATACTGGGGATGGTGTCAGTAGGACATGAATGACTGACTTCATGAGATCACCAACATAGCACACAGCAAATGTTGATGGTCTGGTATGTTTTTGTTTATTTTGCATTTTTAACATTTTTTAAATTTTTTACATGGGCTGTGTGTTGGTTCCAGGTCCCCACGTTCCTGCATCGAATGTCAGTATGAAAATAGGTAGAATATAAATAAAGTTTGTCAGCAATTGCCATATAGGGCAATTAAATATCATGCAGTGTGGGGGTCTAAGTTAGATTCCCCCTCATGCATGGGATTGTTAAAAGTTGACCGAGTGGGAACAATTGATTAACAATGTGCAGGATACGTGAAGAGAAGGAAACACACAGCCCATGTCTTATCTCTAATGTGTCAAGGTGGGGAGGGGTGTTTGACCACCCAAAATTGAATTATGAAAAAAGGAAGACACACATAAAAGAGATAAGAAAGGCTGCGCACCCCGGAAATTGGATTAAAGAAAAATAATTTTCCCCATGGGGCTTTAAAACAGCAATGCACATAATGAAAGGAAGTTCTTAATAGATGTACGCGTCGGGGCTTGCTATTTATGTAACATTATGTAACCTAATTATGTGTATTAATATGTGTTTGTTACTGCACTGGGGAATAAGATGTGTGTTACTGTACCAGATGATTCTCTATACTGTACTTCAAACCATGATATTGGATAAAACTTTTTATACATCTATTAAGAACTTCCTTTCATTATGTGCATTGCTGTTTTAAAGCCCCATGGGGAAAATTATTTTTCTTTAATCCAATTTCCGGGGTGCGCAGCCTTTCTTATCTCTTTTATGTGTGTCTTCCTTTTTTCATAATTCAATTTTGGGTGGTTAAACACCCCTCCCCACCTTGACACATTAGAGATAAGACATGGGCTGTGTGTTTCCTTCTCTTCACGTATCCTGCACATTGTTAATCAATTGTTCCCACTCGGTCAACTTTTAACAATCCCATGCATGAGGGGGAATCTAACTTAGACCCCCACACTGCATGATATTCAATTGCCCTATATGGCAATTGCTGACAAACTTTATTTATATTCTACCTATTTTCATACTGACATTTGATGCAGGAACGTGGGGACCTGGAACCAACACACAGCCCATGTAAAAAATTTCAAAAATGTTAAAAATGCAAAATAAACAAAAACATACCAGACCATCAACATTTGCTGTGTGCTATGTTGGTGATCTCATGAAGTCAGTCATTCATGTCCTACTGACACCATCCCCAGTATTTTTGTTTTTGTTTTGAGGGCCATTTTTTGGACTGGCGGGTGTTGGTGGTGCCTCCTCTCCCTTCTTGGGGTGAGTCTGACCCCTCGCGGCTTCCCGGCAGGAAAAGGGGGGGGGGCATGCGAATTCCTTTGCGTGCCCCCTTTTTTGCTCACCGCTGCAGTTAAGGTGAGCTCTATCCTGCCGGCGGCGTCCCGTGTTCATCTCCGGACGTTTGACTGAGTGCGACAAAAAACGCGCAACGTCATGATGTCACGCGCATTGCGGCGGAGATGACGACAGTGGTCGGGGCCTGTAGGCCTTCCGGGACGCCGAGGGAGCCACACAGGGGCCGCTCCATCAGCGGTTCCAGCGCCAATCCCTCCGGGTTTTTTTTTGGTTTTTTTTGGTTTTTTTTTGTTTTTTTTTCCTGGGGGCGGTGTGGGTGGGGGGTTTGCACCTGCACATGATTATCCCATTTGCCTGAATTTGGATATAAAGGGAGACTGGAGGCCTGATAATTAGATCATGATCTCCTACAGGCCAGGATGAATGCTACTGCTGCCAGGTTCTTTCTACACTAGAGCCCTTATTTTTGCATGATCGCCACCAAGCTTATCACATTGAACCTATCAACAAGTCCAACATTACCTTCAGCCTACACGATTTATACAACTGATAAGGTAAACTTTTTGTTATTTCACCTTCATTCCACACAGCACTCTCCACCATCCTACATACACACTTTCACATTTTGATTGGCTTTTCACTTTTTTAGTTCACTTTTCATTTTTGTTTTCACACAGTAGGCACCAAGCAAGCACCATGTCATGTTACCACACCATGCACCACCTCATTCACACCATTCTCCACCACACAATGCACTCCTCTCCATTTAGGCCATCGTTGTTGCTGTGTTTTTTTTTTTTCACACACACATCTTTTTCCCTCTTTTTCACCCATTTTATCCTTCTTATTTACCTATCCATTACAACAGTATAATAGACCTACCATACCACTGTATTGTTGGATCACAGATCATTAAATCTTATCGATTACATTCATGGAATGGAATTAACATTTCAATATATTTACATAGTAAAAATCCTATCCAACGCCAGTCTCCACATAGACAAATTGGAAACACTCAGTACATTACCAAGTTAATTATCAAACTTTCTCTAACTAATACATGGCTATTCTTGGGTTTCTGTTGCAGGTGTGGGCTCCTCCCCCTCATCTCCCCTCCCGGGGGGCGCGCTAAGTGTGGCTCCTTGTAAGCCCCCTGAGGCTGGCTCTCCTGGGAGAGTGAGGGTGGCCCCCCGAGCCCTCCGGTGTTTCCATTGGCCCTCAGCACATATCCTGGACTAGAGAACACCCATTCCACCATTTAGCGGTAAAGACTCATTATCTTGGTTTAATCCAAGTGATGCACAATAATATATATATTTATCTATTTGAATTTAATTTATGTAATTCTTTTTTAGATCCAACTGTCCCCCTGAAGAGACCATATACAGGTCGAAACGCGTCGGGGCTTGCTATTTATGTAACATTATGTAACCTAATTATGTGTATTAATATGTGTTTGTTACTGCACTGGGGAATAAGATGTGTGTTACTGTACCAGATGATTCTCTATACTGTACTTCAAACCATGATATTGGATAAAACTTTTTATACATCTATTAAGAACTTCCTTTCATTATGTGCATTGCTGTTTTAAAGCCCCATGGGGAAAATTATTTTTATTTATTGTTAAAACACTTTTTTTTATATTTACACATATCAGTAAATTATAAATGAAGGCTACATCAGTAGCTTTTATTGATATATGCAGAGCTGGACAGAGTTTACTGACAGCAATTTTGGAACTCACCAACTATTAATAGAACTGACCCCCGGAGTCAGATCAAAAATCATGGTATTATACTAAGTGCAAAAAACTGTGAGAAAAAGATACCATATATATTCCAAAAATTATCAAACAAGTGTCCAAAGGTGCAAGTGCTAATATAACCTAGAAAATCCTGATATGGTGTTCCATAAACAAAACTTCATAAAAATGCAAAAATTGGAAATAAAGTGCAAAAGTTAAATTAGTGATGTGTGCCGCACCTGATGGTAAAGTGCATGTAGTCAGGTCTGTCTTTGGTCTGTCTTTGGTCCTGGTGTCCAATGCAGTTGCCTCCTCTGTGGCATGTTGGATCGTAGTGTATCCACATGTAAATGGACATAAAGAACGGGCACTCATAGTGTCAATCCGAATGGGTATATTTATTGTATCACAATTTAAAATTAAAAAGAGGGCACTCCAATTGCCAGAGCAGTTATAAATGGGAACAAATCTGTAGGTCTGGTAGGTCAGATTCACACTATGAGTGCCCGTTCTTTATGTCCATTTACATGTGGATACCCTACGATCTAACACGGCACGGAGGAGGCGACTGCATTGAACCAAAGACAGACCTGACTACATGCACTTTACCCCTGTAGAGATCTGGTGAGTGTGGAACCGAGAGGGGAGCACGAGTGTCACTTCACTTCTTTGCATGGAAGCTGTGATAAAGTGTATGCACAAGTCACTTTGGAAAGCCGTATGTAATGACATTATCTGCATTAAAGCAGAGTTCCACCCAAAATGGAACTTCTGCTTCAAGTGCAGATGACCCCCTAACATGCCACATTTGGCATGTCATTTTTTTAGAGGGGGAGCGGATATCCTCTTTTTAGAGGGATCCAGCTCCCACTTCCTCCCGAGGCACCGCGGCGCCGGAAGCAAGTTCACCTCTCCCCCCTCCCTCTCGGCAATCATCTGGGACACGTCACAGGTCCCAGATAATTGCCCGGCCAGTCACAGTGCGTGCCCTGCTGAGAAGCCACAGCCAGGCATTCACAGTGACAATGCCGGCGCCGCAGAGAGGAGGGGGAGAGGAGCGAGGCTTCGTACGCCCGCATTGCTGGACCCTGGGACAGGTGAGTGTCCGATTTATAAAAGTCAGCAGCTACACTTTTTGTAGTTGCTGACCTTTTTATGGGTAGAACTCCGCTTTAAGCACTTTGGAAGTCACTTAAAGGATGGATATATTTACCTTTGCCATTATATATATTTGTTGTTGGTGTATATGCCACATATTTTTACATTTTGGATATACATTTTTTCTCATATAATCTTTGCACCTGTAGTGCACCATTAGGTGCGGCACACATCACTAATTGAACTTTTGCACTTTATTTCCAATTTTTGCATTTTTATGAAGTTTTGTTTATTGAACACCATATCAGGATTTTCTGGGTTATACTATCACTTGCATCTTTGAACACTTGTTTGATCATTTTTGGAATATATATATTTTTCTCATAGTTTTTTGCACTTAGTATAATACCATGATTTTTGATCTGACTGCCAGGGGTCAGCTCTACTACTAGTTGGTGGGCAGCGCCACTTACCTCTTCACATATATATCAAACATTTTACTTTATTATTGAGTTCTTTAGGGTAGAGTAGACAGCAGCCCAGTTCACACCTAATCGCAGAATTTTATTTATTTATAATTTTGGAACTCAGCCCTGCAGATTTCACAGGAAGGGGTGAATCTCTTTGTGTAATCATCAGAGATCGGTGACAGACAGTTGCTGCATTCTGATTATCAGAACCACAAAAAGCTCCAGTGGAACTCTGCTAATTACGTAAGGAAAGCCAACGCTCTCCTTGTGTAATCTGCAGGAGTAAACTGAGTTCAGCAGCTCAATTCTGCACAGTGCAGGAGTTGATTGGGCAATGCAATCGGTGACAGGAGGGGTTTCAATCCCAACTGCATCCCGTAGCATGGTGCCCAAGTTGGGATCCTGTTCTGCCTTTTCCTCGACCTGGGCCTTACTGTCCAGCTGACTTTAATGCTTTAAATCACTAATCCAGAACAAGTATACAGTTAAGAGTTCTGACTATCTTGATTTGGAAATTAGTCCTACAGAAAATTAGGCCGCTGACTCAGAAAGTATTAACCACTTCAGCTCCAGAAGATTTACCCCCCTTCATGACCAGGCCATTTTTTGTGATACGGCACTGCGTTACTTTAACTGACAAATGCGCGGTCGTGCGACACTGTATCCAAATAAAATTGACGTCCTTTTTTTCCACAAATAGAGCTTTCTTTTGTTGGTATTTGATCACCTCTGCGGTTTTTATGTTTTGCATCATAAACAAAAAGAGACCAACAACTTTGAAAAAAAAACCTAATATTTTTTACTTTCTGCTATAAAACATTTCCAATAAATTTAAAAAATTTAATTTCTTCATCAACTAAGGTCAAAATGTATTCTGCTACATGTTTTTGGTAAAAAAAAAATTCCCAATAAGTGTATATTGATTGGTTTGCGCAAACATTATAGTGTCTACAAACTATGGGATTTATTAACCTCTTCCCGCTCGGCCTATAACAGTGCCCAGCTTTATTACCTGTCAGTACCTGCCCAATCAGTGCTGCCCATCAGTGCCATCTATTAGTGTCCATCAATGCCACCTGTCAGTGCCAATCAGTGCCGCCTATCAGTGCCGCCGGTCAGTGCCCATCAGTGCCGCCTGTCAGTGCCCATCAGTGCCGCCTGTCAGTGCTGCATATCAGTGCCACCTATCGGTGCCCATCAGTACTGCATATCAGTGCCACCTATCAGTGCCCATCAATTCTACATATCAGTGCCTCCTCATCAGTGCCCATCAGTGCCACCTTATCAGTGCCAACTCATCACTGCCCATCGGTGCTTGCTCATCAGTGCCAACTCATCAGTGGCCGTCAGTGAAGGAGAAAACAAAATTTTATAACAGAAACGAAGAAAACCTTTTTTTTTTTTTTTTTTTTTAAGAATGTTGGTCTTTTTTAGTTTGTTTAGCAAAAAATAAAAACCGCAGAGGTGATCAAATACCACCAAAAGAAAGCTCTATTTGTGGGAAGAAAATGATAAAAATGTAGTTTGGGTACAGTGTTGTATGACCGCGCAATTGTCATTCAAAGTGCAACAGCACTGAAAGCTCAAAATTTTCCTGGGCAGGATGGGGCGAAAGTGCCTGGTATTGAAGTGGTTAATGGAATTTGTATTTATTTTTTACTAGTAATGGTGGCGATCAGCGACTTATAGCAGGACTGCGATATTGCGGCAGACAAATCGGACACTAACTGACACTTTTGGCATTTTTTTGGAAACCAGTGACATTAATACAGTGATCGGTGCTAAAAATATGCACTGTCACTGTGCTAATGAGTTGAGGATAAAGCACAGGTGCCAATCTAAGTGTAGTATAATGCCGCATACACCCGACCGGTTTTGCCGTCAGAATAAACTCCGAAGGTTTCTCCAACAGAACTCCGACGGAATTGCCTACACACGGTCAACCCAAAGTCCGACCAAAGTCCGACCGTCCAGAACGCGGTGACGTACAGCACGTACGACTGGACTAGAAAAAAAGTAGCCAGTAGCCAATAGCTTCCGTCTTGTACTTGCTTCAGAGCAAGCGTTGGTTTTGGACCGTCGGAACAGCATACAGACGAGCGGTTTTCCCGATAGGAATTGGTTCCATCGGAAATATTTAGAACATGTTCTATTTCTAGGTCCGTCAGAATTTTCGAAAAGAGAAGTCTGATGAGGCCTACACACGATCGGAATAGACAATGAAAAGCTTCCGTCTGACTTTTACTGTCGGACATTCCGCTCGTGTGTACGTGGCTTAAGAGTGAATTTATTGCACAAATGAATATAGGTACTCACAGGAGTGAAGTAATCACAAGCATTGGGTACAAATGGCAGGGCATCCGTGGAGAGGGTACATCCGTGAGGCTTCTCGCTGGTGGCTCAGAGCAGGCCGCGACGATTGTTACCGCTTCCTGGGCCTGGAAAGCACAGGGAGCCAGGGGATGACATCACTTCCAAGATCTTTAGGTGCGTTCCAGACCCAGGAAGTGTCGGCAACCACCAAAGCAGCCTGCTCTGAGCCATCAGCGAGTACCTATATTCATTTGTGCAATAAATTCACTTTTATACTACACTTAGATTGGCGCCTGTGCTTTATCTCCAGCTGTTCCAGAAGTTGCTTCTTACTTTCCACTGGGCTGCCTCTCCAGGTGTTTTAATGTGGACTATATGGACTTTCATTAGTCAATTTTAATAATTATAACTCCTTTGACCATTATCATCCCCTTATGATGTCCAACAAGCTGGCATGTTAAGGCTCAGCCTGATGCAAGCGCCAACTTATCTATGTGTACTACTGTGCTAATGACACCGGCGGGGAAGGGGTTAACATCTAGGGCAATCAAGGTAACTGTGTGGCCAACATGCATTACTGTGTGTGCTGTGTGTTGTTTTTAGTAAGCAATGTGCTTTGCGGTAAGAAAAAAACGGCATATTGCTGCTGTTAGAAGAAGAGAGCCCTGTGTTTGTTTACCTACACAGGGCTCTCTTCGGTAACGTCCGGAGCCTATCTGATGTTACTCCTGTGCATGCGTACGGGAGTCACTTCGCCATGACATGCAGAGCTTGTCATAAATACGGTCTGAGTTGCGCACACGCGGTTCAGATCACATTACCGCTGACATGCAGGGGGGACATTTATGACAGAAGAGACTTCTAGGGTAGAAACTCTCTCTGTCAGTGGATTTTGGCATGTGGGAGTTTACTACCACTTTAAGTATTTCTAAAAACATACAGAGTAATGTAGGCTGGAACAGTGCTGAGGAGACAAAAGGAAACCGAGAGACGAGCCAAGGGTCCAGACAGGAAGCAGACAAGTGGAAACCAGGCAAAAAGCTGTGGGTCAGGGCAGGCAGCAAACAAGCAGAAACCAAGAGACAAGGCATAGATCAGGCCAGGTGGCAGCAGGGCTGGACTGGGACAAAAATTTGGCCCTGGACTTCCTCATGACTGGCCCACTTTAATTTTGAGTGTCCCCAACAGCGTCCCCCTTACATCAGAGTGTCCCCAACAGCACCCTCCTTACATCAGAGTGTCCCCAACAGTGCCCCCTTACATCAGAGTGTCCCCAACAGCGCCCCCCTTACATCAAAGTGTCCCCAACAGCCCCCCCCTTACATCGAAGTGTCCTCAACAGCGTCCCCCTTACATCAAAGTGTCCTCAACAGCGTCCCCCTTACATCAGAGTGTCCCCAACAGCGCCCCCCTTACATCAAAGTGTCCTCAACAACGTCCCCCTTACATCAGAGTGTCCCCCAACAGCGTCCCCCTTACATCAGAGTGTCCCCAACAGTGCCCCCCTTACATCAAAGTGTCCCCAACAGCGTCCCCCTTACATCAGAGTGTCCCCAACAGCGTCCCCCTTACATCAGAGTGTCCCCAACAGCATCTCCCTTACATCAGAGTGTCCCCAACAGCGTCCCCCTTACATCAGAGTGTCCCCAACAGCGTCCCCCTTACATCAGAGTGTCCCCAACAGCATCTCCCTTACATCAGAGTGTCCCCCAACAGCGTCCCCCTTACATCAGAGTGTCCCCAACAGTGCCCCCCTTACATCAAAGTGTCCCCAACAGCGTCCCCCTTACATCAGAGTGTCCTCAGCAGCGTCCCCCTTACATCAGAGTGTCCCCAACAGCATCTCCCTTACATCAGAGTGTCCCCAACAGCATCCCCTTTACATCAGAGTGTCCCCAATAGCGTCCCCCTTACATCAGAGTGTCCCAATCAGCAGCTCCCTTCACAGTGAGTCCCCACCAGCAGCCCACTTCACATCAGAGTCCCCACCAGCAGCCCACTTCACATAGCAGTCCCCACCAGCAGCTCCCTTCACATCAGAGTCCCCACCAGCAGCTCCCTTCACATCAGAGTCCCCACCAGCAGCTCCCTTCACATCAGAGTCCCCACCAGCAGCTCCCTTCACATCAGAGTCCCCACCAGCAGCTCCCTTTACATCAGAGTCCCCACCAGCAGCTCCCTTTACATCAGAGTCCCCACCAGCAGCTCACTTTACATCAGAGTCCCCACCAGCAGCTCACTTTACATCAGAGTCCCCACCAGCAGCTCACTTTACATCAGAGTCCCCACCAGCAGCTCACTTTACATCAGAGTCCCCACCAGCAGCTCACTTTACATCAGAGTCCCCACCAGCAGCTCACTTTACATCAGAGTCCCCACCAGCAGCTCACTTTACATCAGAGTCCCCACCAGCAGCTCCCTTCACATCAGAGTCCCCACCAGCAGCTCCCTTTACATCAGAGTCCCCACCAGCAGCTCCCTTTACATCAGAGTCCCCACCAGCAGCTCCCTTTACATCAGAGTCCCCACCAGCAGCTCCCTTTACATCAGAGTCCCCACCAGCAGCTCCCTTTACATCAGAGTCCCCACCAGCAGCTCCCTTTACATCAGAGTCCCCACCAGCAGCTCACTTTACATCAGAGTCCCCACCAGCAGCTCACTTTACATCAGAGTCCCCACCAGCAGCTCACTTTACATCAGAGTCCCCACCAGCAGCTCACTTTACATCAGAGTCCCCACCAGCAGCTCACTTTACATCAGAGTCCCCACCAGCAGCTCACTTTACATCAGAGACCCCACCAGCAGCTCACTTTACATCAGAGTCCCCACCAGCAGCTCACTTTACATCAGAGTCCCCACCAGCAGCTCACTTTACATCAGAGTCCCCACCAGCAGCTCACTTTACATCAGAGTCCCCACCAGCAGCTCCCTTTACATCAGAGTCCCCACCAGCAGCTCACTTTACATCAGAGTCCCCACCAGCAGCTCACTTTACATCAGAGTCCCCACCAGCAGCTCACTTTACATCAGAGTCCCCACCAGCAGCTCACTTTACATCAGAGTCCCCACCAGCAGCCCACTTTACATCAGAGTCCCCACCAGCAGCCCACTTCACATAGCAGTCCCCACCAGCAGCTCACTTCACATCACAGTCCCCATCAGAGAGCCCCCATCAGCAGCCCTTCGCATCAGTGTCCTCCCTCTCCTCCCCCTCCCACATGTACTACTCACCGTTTTGAAGGCATCTTCTCGTTCCTCTCGCCAGTCATGTGATAACAAGTGATAGGGGAAAGTCTGCCGTTGGTCTATCTCCCCCTGCAGGCTGGAGGGAGCATAACGCCTAATGGAAGGAAGCTTCTCCTCCTGACAGGAGTGAAATTGCGATCACTCACTGTCAGAGAGGAGCGGCTCCAGGACTGCACCTGACTGGCCCACTGAGACATCAGCCCACGGGGAATCTCCCGGTAGTCCCTATGGCCAGTACAGGCCTGGGTGGCAGACAAGTTCTATGTTGGGATTTCCACTTGTCAGGTGTTCTTTCCAAAATCTGCCAAACATTAGATGTAGCAGTTTGTTTTTTGTGTATTGGTATATGTGTATTCCACTTTAGCATTTGGATTCTATAGTACATGAAAGTCCACATATTGCACTGGACTGAAGCTTGCAGTTCTGCTATTCTAGGGTAAAGAATAAAGGAGGTATTGTTACTAAAAACTAATTAGGATTAACTACAAATTGTATTCTGTGGTTTATCTCTTTTATAGCAATTATGCTTCTGTTACAATTTTTTTTTGCATGTGTCTCTGCAAAAATGAACAAATGCAAATTTGGAAAGTTTACTTTAAGGGATAAGTTCACCTTTTTACAAAAAATAATAATTGCACATTTTTTTGCAGGTAAAATATGTGCATTAATTATTTTTTATGTAGGAGCCTGTAAAGCATTGCATTGGCGACCAGTAGATCACTGATGCCATGCAGGACTCCTGCAGACCTGACAATGTACCTGATACTCGGTGACAGGAAGAATCAATGAACTACCATAGTGCTCCTAGCGCCGTGGTAGTTTACTGAGAACTATGAGCCAACAGCCGCTATCGGGACTTGTAGTTTTCCATTCACAGAACACTGACATTATATTTTGACAGCTAGAGGGGAAGAAGATCACCCGCTAGCTGTCACAACGGGGCATTAAAGGGGGGAGCGGTGGCCGCTCCTTTCATAACATGTTACACCCTGAATATGGGTGTAACATGTAACACGTTACAAAAGGTGAACTTATCCTTTAAAGCGGGGATATGCAATTAGCGGACCTCCAGCTGTTGCAAAACTACAAGTCCCATCATGCCTCTGCCTCTGGGTGTCATGCTTGTGGCTGTCAGAGTCTTGCTATGCCTCATGGGACTTGTAGTTCTGCAACAGCTGGAGGTCCGCTAATTGAATATCCCTGCTTTAAAGTATAACTAAAGGTAAAACTTTTTTTTTGAGAGGTATCAGAACACCTGTCAGGTATTTATTGCAGTTTGTGCCCCCGTTAAGGAGATCCACCCTCTTTATTTCTCCTGATTACCATTATTATTGAAAGTGAAAGTAAAAGAACATCCCAAATTTTGGGCTGTACCCAGAAAAGTAATAAAGGGAAAATTTTCTAGTAGGGACATTAGTTCTGAAGCCCTCAAGGAATTCCCTTAATTTGCAGGAATTTCCTCTCACCTCCTGTTTGGCTATGGGACAGGAAGTGAAGAGAAATCTCTGCAATGGGACACAGATGGCGATAAAAATCTGACAGGGGTTATAACCCTCCCTTACTCTATGCAAAATGAGAAAAAGTTTTGCCTATAGTTTTACTTTAATATAAACACTAAAGGAAAAAAAGAAAAGAAAAAGGTATTAAACCTGTTTGAAGAAAAAAACAGGATAAAAGCTTGAGAAAAACGACTAATGCCGCGTACACACGACCGGTTTTGCCGTCGGAATAAACTCCGAAGGTTTCTCCAACGGAACTGCGAGGAAATTCCGCTCAAGCGATCTTGCATACACACGGTCACACCAAAGTCCGACCGTCCAGAACGCCGTGACGTACAACACGTACGACGGGACTAGAAAAAGGAAGTGCAATAGCCAGTAGCCAATAGCTTCCATTTCGTATTTGCTTCAGACCGCAGGGGTCTCAAACTGGCGGCCCTCCAGCTGTTGCGGAACTACAAGTCCCATCATGCCTCTGCCTATGGGAGTCAGGCTTGTAACCGTCAGCCTTGCAATGCCTCATGGGACTTGTAGTTCTGCAACAGCTGGAGGGCCACCAGTTTGAGACCCCTGCTTCAGAGCATGCATCGTTTTTGGTCCGTTGGAACAGCATACAGACGAGTGGTTTTCCCATTAGGAATTGGTTCTGTCGGAAATATTTAGAACATGTTCCATTTCTAGGTCCGTCAGAATTTTCGGAAAAAAAAGTCCGATGAGGCAAACACACGATCGGAATAGACGATGAAAAGCTTCCATCTGACTTTTTCTGTTGGACAATTTGCTCGTGTGTACGCGGATTTCGTGTTACCAAAGGGTTAAAATATTGCTAAAACACTTTTTTTTAAATATATTTACACATATCAGTAAATTATGAATGAAGGCTACATCAGTAGCTTTCATTGATATATGCAGAGCTGGACTGAGTTCTCACACAGACAGCAATTTTGGAGCTCAGTTATGGAGAAAATGTTTACTGCATATCCCAGGATATCCCAGTCTATCATAATCCTACTCATTCTGGCATCATGTCAGACTGTTTTGACCTCTTAATAGTAAAGACAGACAAATTACAGGTTAACATTTCCATATTGTTTATATATCGGTTGTGTTATGCCCCGTACACACGGTCGGATTTTCCGACGGAAAATGTGTGTTAGGACCTTGTTGTCAGAAATTCCGACCGCGTGTAGGCTCCATCACACATTTTCCATCGGATTTTCCGACCCACAAAGTTTGAGAGCAGGCTATAAAATTTTCCGACAACAAAATCCGTTGTCGGAAATTCCGATCGTGTGTACACAAATCCGACGGACAAAGTGCCACGCATGCTCAGAATTAATAAAGAGATGAAAGCTATTGGCCACTGCCCCGTTTATAGTCCCGACGTACGTGTTTTACGTCACCGCATTTAGAACGATCGGATTTTCCGACAACTTTGTGTGACCGTGTGTATGCAAGACAAGTTTGAGCCAACATCCGTCGGAAAAAATCCTAAGGATTTTGTTGTCAGAATGTCCGAACAAAGTCCGACCGTGTGTACGGGGCATTCGTTTCTAATAGAGTTTTTGGTCATATTTCAGGTTTCCAGTAAAAAATAATTGTGCTATGTCAGTAAATTCTCCATGATTTGTCAGTAAAGGGTTTTGTGGAGGGTTGGTAACCCCGATTCAGGACTATGTAACACATAGTTGCCAACAGTCCCGATTTTCCCGGGACAATCCTGATTTTGGGACCCTCGTCCTGATTGGAGGCTGTCCCGAATTGGGATTTTCCATAAGGAAAATTGGGAATGTTTTTTTTTTTTTTTGGAGCAGCTGGCTCCAGCAAAATGGCGGCTGGCGCCGCCGCTCAATCTTCCCCCTAGTGACAGTGTTGAGTAAGTGGAGAGAGGAAGGGGGCTCGATCCGTGCAGACAATGAAGCGGCTTCTTTAGCTGCACGGCCCCTCCCCTCTCCACTGAAGTAGAAGACAACGGCGCCGCCGGCGCCGTGTCTTGCCGAAAGTTCCCCAGCCCTGTACTGCGCAAGTGCTGCGCCTGCGCAGTACAGGGGGTCCTTACTTGCCGAGGGGAACTTTCTCGGCAGAACACCGGCCGCTCCTGCACTGAGGGGGGGTCTGCACTAATAGAGGGGGGTCTGCACTGATGTAGGGGGTCTTCACTAATGGAGGGGATCTGCACTGATGGAGGGGGTCTGCACTGATGGAGGGAGTCTGCACTGAGGGGGTCTATACAGACTCTGCCGG
The DNA here is from genome assembly GCA_037953035.1 of Aquarana catesbeiana. Classification (NCBI taxonomy): domain Eukaryota; kingdom Metazoa; phylum Chordata; class Amphibia; order Anura; family Ranidae; genus Aquarana; species Aquarana catesbeiana. The sequence goes on from JBBHAA010002350.1 coordinate 589,206, forward strand.
GGGCACCTGATGCAAGGACAGACTCTGCCGGGGGCACCTGATGCAAGGACAGACTCTGCTGGTGGCAGGCGACGTGGCTAGTGACACGCTCAGGGATCCCACTGATTCGGTATTATGGTGAGTTGAATGATTTTATTTTTAATTTTATATTACAATGTAATAATAGAAATAATGCGCTTCAATCATCCTGACACCATAACAACCATGGTTCCGGGATGATTGAAGCGTTAACACCAGGCGTTTGGAGTATCTTTATCTGCTGATTGTTAAACTTTCTAGAATACACATATTTCTATTGTGTAAGATCTGGGGCTGCTGTCCTGTCATTCCCCTCTCCCCCTTTCCTTCTCCCCCTTTCCCTCTCCATCCCTCATTCATCTCAGACTCTAACCACACCCTCTTGAGCCCGCCCATTTAAGCCACGGCCACTTTTCACGTAAGCCACGCCCATTTTTCACCGCTTCGCGCGCCACACTTGTTTTTTTGCTAAGCCACGCCTGCAAACAAATGCCCCACCCCCTAATTATTGTACGGCTTCGCCTACAGCCAAAAAAGTGTCCCACATATTTTTTTTGCAATGTTGGCAACTATGTGTAACATGCAACACAGCATATAGATTGCAGGGACCAGGACTATGTAACATGCAACACAGCATATGGATTGCAGAGATCAGGTCAATGTCACATACATTATAGCATATATTATAGCATATAGGTTGCAGGGATCGGGAGTATGTAACATGTAACACAGCACTGGCCATAGATTAAGAGGAGTGGCTCTTCCTACTTCCACTGACCACCAATTATTAGGGGAAGGGGCTTTTCCTACTTCCGCTTACCAATAATTATTTGGGAGTTGCTTTTCCTCCTGCCAGTGCCTGCCAATTATTGGGGGGGGCTTTCCTACTGCCACTGACCAACAATTATTAGTCGGGGGGTTTCCTACTGCCACTAATCCCCCAGGAGTTTGGGACCAGAGTCTTGCTGCCTGTCATCATAATCAAGCAGCAGCTACCTACGTAAGAGGGGCTTTTCCTACCGCCTCTTACCACCAATTATTAGGGGGAGGGGCTTATCCCACTGCCCATTACCACCAATTAATTGCGGGATGGGCTTTTTCTACTGCCACTGACCACCAACTAGTAGAGGGAGGGGATTTTCCTACTGCCACTGACCACCAATTATTAGAGGGAGGAGCTTTTATACTGCCACTGACCACCAATTATTAGAGGGAGGGGATTTTCCTACTGCCACTATCAAGTATTAGTGGGGGGCTTTCATACTGCTACTGACAATTACTAGGGGGAGACTTTTCCTACTGCCAATTATTGGGGGGAACTTAATACTGCCATTGACCATCAAGTAGTTTATAGGTATTTGGGTTGAGAACTATGTAGGAAATGTACACAGCGAGAAGTTCTAATTTTGGAAGGTACGCTTTCACGACCTATGAGAACAAACATGCAAAGAACTTCACTGTATGCATGCTTGCTTCAGGTAAGTGAACAACCAGGGGGTAAGGTTAAATACCGGGGTAGAAGGACTTACACACAATTCACCAACAGCAACAGTACACTCTTCCCACAATGGTACCTGACACGTTTCCTCATCAAGCATGGCGTTGTCCTACTTTCGTCCTTTTAAGCTACGAGAGAGGAAGATCCCATTTCCAATATGGCAGTCGCGATGATCAAGCCAGGCAGATAATAGATTTTATACCAGGAATCATGCCTCTGCAATTGGTAGCAACTCGAATGTTATTCTACCCGACTTTGCTGTACAACATGGTGATGGAGAAGGTGATGGAGAAGGTCTCTAGCTGAAAGTGATAAGACAGGACCGATGAGACAGTCATCCTGGGAGCTCTGCTATTCTGGGGGATGTCAAGGTGAGCGCGCATGCGCAGTTCACTTCCCGTGGACACCTGGAGGTCTAGTGTGGCTCAGTGGCGTTATAATTAGAAGAAACTGTTTTGTTCATTTTAATCACATTGCAATGTTAATTGACTGCTTGTGAATGTGCACAGTTTTATACTTTATATTAAAGCTATGTGGTGATAAACTGTACTGTGTCTGGTATTTAGTGATGAACGTTACTGATATACTGTATATCTATCAATCACAATAAGTAATAATGGGGCTGAATACTGTATATATAATTGTCAATCACAGTAAGTAATAATGGGCGTGTGTGTGTGTGTGTGTGTGTGTGCGTGTGTGTGTGTGTGTATGTATGTATGTATATATATGTATATATATATATATACACATACACAGTGGGGGCGGAAAGTATTCAGACCCCCTTACATTTTTCACTCTTTGTTATATTGCAGCCATTTGCTAAAATCATTTAAGTTCATTTTTTTCCTCATTAACCGCTTCAGCCGAAGATTTTACCCCCTTCCTGACCAGAGCGTTTTTTGCAATTCAGTACTGCGTCGCTTTAACTGACAATTGCGCGGTCGTGCAACGTGTCTCCCAAACAAAATTGACATCCTTTTTTCCCCACAAATAGAGCTTTCTTTTGGTGGTATTTGATCGCCTCTGCGATTTTTATTTTTTGCGCTATAAACAAAATAAGGGCGACAATTTTGTAAAAAAACGCATTATTTTTTACATTTTGCTATAATAAATATCCCCCAAAAATATATTAAAAAATGTTTTTTTTCCTCAGTTTAGGCCGATCATATTCTTCTACATATTTTTGTTTAAAAAAAAAAAAAATCGCAATAAGCTTTTATTAAAAGGTTTGCGCAAAAAATATAGCGTTTACAAAATAGGGGATAGTTTTATGGCATTTTTGTTAATAATTTTTTTAACCACTAGGGGGCGGGGAGGGGTTAAGTATGTCCTAGGGGAGTGATTACTAACTGTAGGGGGGGTGGGCTAGCAGTGTCACTACACTGATCACTGCGCCCAATTACATGGAGCTGTGATCAGTGACACTTGTCACTAGGCAGAACGGGGAGACGCTGTTTACATCAGCATCTCCCCGTCCCTCCTCTCCGTGAGGCGATCGCGGGTATCCCCACGGCGATCAAGTCCGCTGGACCCGCAACCCGACTTACGGAGCTCCCGGCCGGCGCAATGGCACGGCGGGAAATTCAAATGGACGTACCTGTAAGTCCATTTGCCCAGCCGTGCCATTCTGCCGTCGTTCATCGGCGTGCACCGGTCGGGAAGGGGTTAATGTACACACAACACCCCATATTGACAGAAAAACACAGAATTGTTGACATTTTTGCAGATTTATTAAAAAAAGAAAAACTGAAACATCACATGGTCCTAAGTATTCAGACCCTTTGCTCAGTATTTAGTAGAAGCCCCTTTTGATCTAATACAGCCATGAGTCTTTTTGGGAAAGATGCAACAAGTTTTTCACACCTGGATTTGGGGATCCTCTGCCATTCCTTATTGCAGATCCTCTCCAGTTCTGTCAGGTTGGATGGTAAACGTTGGTGGACAGCCATTTTTAGGTCTCTCCAGAGATGCTCAATTGGGTTTAAGTCAGGGCTCTGGCTGGGCCATTCAAGAACAGTCAAGCAGTTGTTGTGAAGCCACTCCTTCATTATTTTAGCTGTGTGCATAGGGTCATTGTCTTGTTGGGAGGTAAATCTTCGGCCCAGTCTGAGGTCCTGAGCACTCTGGAGAAGGTTTTTGTCCAGGATATCCCTGTACTTGGCCGCATTCATCTTTCCCTCGATTGCAACCAGTCGTCCTGTCCCTGCAGCTGAAAAACACCCCCACATCATGATGCTGCCACCACCATGCTTCACTGTTGGGACTGTATTGGACAGGTGATGAGCAGTGCCTGGTTTTCTCCACACATACCGCTTAGAATTAAGGCCAAAAAGTTCTATCTTGGTCTCATCAGACCAGAGAATCTTATTTCTCACCATCTTGGAGTCCATCAGGTGTTTTTTTAGCAAACTCCATGCGGGCTTTCATGTGTCTTGCACTAAGGAGAGGCTTCCGTCGGGCCACTCTGCCATAAAGCCCCGTCTGGTGGAGGGCTGCAGTGATGGTTGACTTTCTACAACTTTCCCCCATCTCCCGACTGCATCTCTGGAGCTCAGCCACAGTGATCTTTGGGTTCTTCTTTACTTCTCTCACCAAGGCTCTTCTGCCCCGATAGCTCAGTTTGGCCGGACGACCAACTTTAGGAAGGGTTCTGGTCATCCCAAACATCTTCCATTTAAGGATTATGGAAGCCACTGTGCTCTTAGGAACCTTAAGTGCAGCAGAAATTTTTTTGTAACCTTGGCCAGATCTGTGCCTTGCCACAATTCTGTCTCTGAGCTCTTCAGGCAGTTACTTTGACCTCATGATTTCTCATTTGCTCTGACATGCACTGTGAGCTGTAAGGTCTTATATAGACAGGTGTGTGGCTTTCCTAATCAAGTCCAATCAGTATAATCAAACACAGCTGGACTCAAATGAAGGTGTAGAACCATCTCAAGGATGATCAGAAGAAATGGACAGCACCTGAGTTATAATATAGGAGTGTCACAGCAAAGGGTCTGAATACTTAGGACCATGTGATATTTCAGTTTTTCTTTTTAATAAATCTGCAAAAATGTCAACAATTCTGTGTTTTTCTGTCAATATGGGGTGCTGTGTATACATTATTGAGGAAAGAAAATGAACTTAAATGATTTTAGCAAATGGCTGCAATATAACAAAGAGTGACAAAATTAAGGGGGTCTGAATACTTTCCATCAACAATGCATATATATATATATATATATATATATATATATATATATATATACATATACACACAGTATCTCACAAAAGTGAGTACACCCCTCACATTTTTGTAAATATTTTATATCTCTTCATGTGACAACACTGAAGAAATTACACTTTGCTACAGTGTAAAGTAGTGAGTGTACAGCTTGTATAACAGGGTAAATTTGCTGTCCCCTCAAAATAACTCAACACACAGCCATTAATGTCTAAATCGCTGGCAACAAAAGTGAGTACACCCCTAAGTGAAAATGTCCAAATTGGGCCCAATTAGCCATTTTCCCTCCCCGGTGTCATGTGACTCGTTAGTGTTACAAGGTCTCAGGTGTGAATGGGAAGCAGGTGTGTTAAATTTGGTGTTATCGCTCTCATTCTCTCATACAGGTCACTGGAAGTTCAACATGGCACCTCATGGCAAAGAACTCTCTGAGGATCTGAAAAAAAGAATCGTTGCTCTACATAAAGATGGTCTAGGCTATAAGAAGATTACCAAGTCCCTGAAACTGAGCTGCAGCACGGTGGCCAAGACCATACAGCAGTTTAACAGGACGGGTTCCACTAAGAACAGGCCTCACCATGGTTGACCAAAGAAGTTGAGTGCACGTGCTCAGCGTCATATCCAGAGGTTGTCTTTGGAAAATAGACCAAACATACACAAAACAAACCAAATATAGCGCTGCCCCCACTATTCCTATTCCAACAGTAAGCAATCTGAAAGTATATACTCCGTTCTAGGTGTTGCAGCTCTTCCACAAGTCCACTGGGTGGCGGACAGGAATCTAAAAGTATATGAAGCAAAAGAGAGAGCGCACGCCAACCATAGTGTGATAACGTTTAATTGATGAAATTCATTATATAAAGATTGAGGGTTGCACTCACAAACATCCGGTATACAACAGCATATCCATGGAAACCTCCTCTCCTGGTCTGCAATGATCAGTTGGCTCACAGCGACTTGCGGCGTGATGATGGGTAACTGTAAACACAGGCCGCCTACTTCCTGGTAACACACGCCGCTCTGAGCACTCGCACGGACCAGCCGGCGCTGCGTAGTGTCACTCGTGGCCGGGGGCTTACTGTGTATCCTCTCCCTTCGGAGACTGGGCCGCAGGGCAGTATTCCAATATGATAACAACCCCAAACACACCTCCAAGATGACCACTGCCTTGCTAAAGAAGCTGAGGGTAAAGGTGATGGACTGGCCAAGCATGTCTCCAGACCTAAACCCTATTGAGCATCTGTGGGGCATCCTCAAACGGAAGGTGGAGGAGCGCAAGGTCTCTAACATCCACCAGCTCAATGATGTCATCATGGAGGAGTGGAAGAGGACTCCAGTGGCAACCTGTGAAGCTCTGGTGAACTCCATGCCCAAGAGGGTTAAGGCAGTGCTGGAAAATAATGGTCGCCACACAAAATATTGACACTTTGGGCCCAATTTGGACATTTTCACTTAGGGGTGTACTCACTTTTGTTGCCAGCGGTTTAGACATTAATGGCTGTGTGTTGAGTTATTTTGAGGGGACAGCAAATTTACACTGTTATACAAGCTGTGCACTCACTACTTTACATTGTAGCAAAGTGTCATTTCTTCAGTGTTATCACATGAAAAGATAGAATAAAATATTTACACAAATGTGAGGGGTGTACTTACTTTTGTGAGATACTGTATATATATATATAATATATATATATAAAATTTTCTTTTTATTTCTATTTAACACAATAAGTAATAATGGGGCTGTATATATACCGTATTTATCAATCACGAAAAGTAATAATGTGGGCTTATATATATTTAATAATCACAATAAGTAAGAATGGGGATGTGTGTGTGTGTGTGCGTATATATATATATATATATATATATATATATATATATATATATATATATATACACACACACACACACACACACACACATATACACAGTATGTCAATCACGATAAGTAATAATGGGGCTGTATATATATTATTATTACTTATATTATTATTATTATACAGGATTTATATAGCGCCGACAGTTTACGCAGCGCTTTACAACATTAGGGCAGACAGTACAAGTACAATACAATTCAATTCAGGAGGAATCAGAGGGCCCTGCTCTTTAGAGCTTACAATATAGAAGGGAGGGTCAAGTTATACAAAAGGGTAATAGCTGTGGAGAGGGAGGGGGTGAGCTAATGGAGAAAATAGTGCAGTTGTTAGATGGAGGCAGGATAGGCTTCTCTGAAGAGGAAAGTTTTCAGTGATCGCCTAAAAGTGGATACATTTGGAGACAGTCTGACAGATTGGTGCAAGGAATTCCAGAGGATGGGCGAGGCTCAGGAGAAGTCCTGGAGGCGGATATGGGAGGAGGTGATGAGGGAGCTAGAGAGCAGTAGGTCTTGAGAGGAACGGAGATGGCGATTAGGTTGGTATTTTGAGACTAGGCTAGTGATGTAGCTGGGGGCAGAGTTATGGATGGCTTTGTAACTTATTGTTAGTATTTTGAATTTAATTCATTGGGCGAGTGGCAGCCAATGGAGGGATTGGCAGAGAGGGGTAACAGACACTGTGCGGTTTGTAAGGTGGATGAGTCTGGCAGCAGAATTCATGATGGACTGAAGGGGGGATAGTCTATTTAAAGGTAAGCCAACGAGGAGGGAGTTGCAGTAGTCGTGGCGGGAGATGACCAGGGAGTGAATCAGGAGCTTTGTGGTTTCCTTGGTTAGAAAGGGACGTAGTTTAGAGATGTTGCGGAGGTTGAGGCGGCAAGTTTTGGAAAGTGATTGGATGTGGAAGGAGAGTTCAGAGTCAAGGATAACACCTAGAACGCTAACATGTGGGGATGGGTGGATGGTTGTGCCATTGCTCTTGACAGAGAAGTCCGGGGCAGAGGCACGTGGGGGAGGAAATATTATAAGTTCAGTTTTGGACAAGTTGAGTTTGAGGAAGTGGTGTGACATCCATACAGATATGTCGGTTAGTAAGTTAGTGATGCGTGAGGAGACTGATGGGGTGAGTTGAGGGGTGGAGAGATAGATTTGTGCATCGTCAGCGTAGAAATGATATTGAAAGCCGTGAGAGGCTATCAGCTGACCCAGGGAAGAGGTGTAGATTGAAAATAAAAGAGGTCCAAGAACAGAACCTTGGGGGACCCCGACGGAGAAGGGAAGAGGAGTGGAGGAAGTAGAATTTTAAGTGACACTGAAGGTGCGGTGAGACAGGTAGGATGAGAGCCACTGAAGAGCACAGTCATGGAGACCAAGGGAGTAGTTTTTTGAGGAGGAGGGGGTGGTCAACCGTATTAAAGGCAGCTGAAAGGTCCAGAAGTAGGAGTACAGTGAAAGGGTCAGTGGTCAGGTGCGCCCCTCTTTGCTCGAGCTGGACCTTGTTGGACATCAAGAGATTTCCTTGATCGATCAGGTAATCAAGACACCATACACAGGATATGAATTATCAAGAGTACATTGTATTGAATAGTATGTAACTGGTGCAGCGCTAAATTAAATGATAAAAGTGAAAACAAGACTGAACTAAGAAAACTAAAGCAGGCATATGTGATGTGTGCTGGTGATGTGAAAGTTAAATCACTAAGTGGTGTGAAAATGGTCAAGTAAACATCACTAATATGCACATAATCAATAAAACAAATATGATCCTGGAACCAGTTCTGTGTTTATGTAGACTGGGGAGTGTGGAATCTGTCCTGTGCGGATCCGTGGGTGGATGCCATCTGGTCCAGGTGCTTTATTCACTTATCTGGACCATATCACTTTTGAGCCATTGTGGATCAATCGGGGCTGTGTCAATACCACCCCCATTATGGACATGAGCTCCCCCATGTTCCTTTGTATACACAGAGCTGAAGAAAGTATTTAATAAATTTCAACAGTGACATCGCCAACCCAAGTGGAGCAGCCTTGATCCCTCCTATTCTCTCAGGCGTTACAGATACCACAGCCTTGCAATGTTCATACGGTGTTTGGGAGACCTAACTCCCAAGTCTTGGTAAGACCAACTTTTTGGTCTGTAAAGCTGGTAAGGAGCCAACCATTTTCACTTTGGGTGTTCCGGTTTCATTGGATAAAGGGACTTTTTTCTCATCACAGTACGTATTGCAGTACTCACCTGTTGAAGTTTCTTTTCCTTTTGCAAGTTCATTGGGACTTTATATTCACTATTCAATTTTTATTTTCATCTTTATCACGCTTGTTAATATATTTTACTTGTGATTATCACATTCACAATATTCAACTGTCGACTTTATTTGACATATTTGTTTTATTGATTATGTGCATATTATTGATGTTTACTTGACCATTTTCACACCACTTAATGATTTAACTTTCACATCACCAGCACACATCACATATGTCTGCTTTAGTTTTCTTAGTTCAGTCTTGTTTTCACTTTTATCATTTAATTTAGTGCTGCACCATTTACATACTATATGATTTTGGGTTTTGTATTGCAGACTCCTGGTGCGAGCTGCTTATATTTTTTTGATATTTTTTTTCTTTTTAATTTATTTTTGCTTAGTTGTTATTCTTATTTAGCGCAGCGTTTGGCCATCCGGCCCTCTTTTTTCCTACATTGTATTGAAGTCAGCATACATGTTATATAGGGTAGCATAGTTATACAAGACTCGGGGGTAGTCCCCTCGTCTGTCCAATCATATACAGCCAGGTGTTACAGGTTACACAATTCCTATCACATATTTGCATAATATTCTGCCCGGAGATACAGTCATATATTGTCAAGCTAAATATATATATTAACCTTTTACTTTAGACAGTGACATTTGGAACATTGGCCCAGGTGTGTGGTATGAAAGTACGTCAGTGTCTAAAATCTTCTCTAAGTAAAACTTGTTCTTTTACCACAGGTGGCTTCCTGCTAGCTGCTGCAAAGACGAGATAAACTTGTTTTCTGCAGAATAAGCCTTGCATGTGCATTCCAAGCGATTCTTATGTAAAGTCGGGTTATAGGTTCAACTTAAAGCCCTACTCTAGCATGGTGTACTACTGAACCATTTTCCTTACAATCCCTCCTTTGATCATGGAGAATGCAGTTCTCCCTTGATCACTCCTGCTCCGAGTATACCATTTCTGTTCAGTATAGAACATGGCAATGGAGACTTCTGTGTCAGGCTTAGGTTTTAAGGTGTCAGCGAGGTCAGGTACCTTACTAGTTATGTAAAACACAAATTTGACGGTAGCATAAGTTGCTATTCCCAGGAGCACTATTATGATAAGTATCATCCCTGCCTTCTTAAAAAAACCTAGAATACCATCCCAAAAGGAACCGAATCACCCTCCTACTCCGGCAAAGGGATTCCATTAATCCCCCAGCCTCCTCATTTGTTCCTGCAATTTTGACCTTTCTTCCTGATGTCCCTTGATAATGTCATAATAATCTGGTACCTCCAAATCTTCAGATGGTTTAGTCAGATTGTTCATGTAGGTGCAGCAGAGGCTCTTATGCCCTGTGACATCACAAAGCCCTGTCAGAACCATCATCATTCTTTCCTATCTCTGTTTAATGATTTCTTGTTCAAAGAGAATTTTCCTTAGTTCCTCGTTCATAAGCCCTATGTCTAGTGCTGTCTTGTTCATCCATGAATCCACTAATTGGCCAAATTCATCTACCTTGGTTAGGGCATTGTACATACCTGCCCCTCCCATGGAGGCGAATACCTTATCCCACCATGTGGTGATCTCCCTCTTATGTCTCCCAAACTCCAGGTATCCATGTGCTGGTATCATTTCAACGGGGGAGTTACCATCTGTTGTGCCCATGAAGGGAATCATTTCTACAAGTGTGTACCACCCAGAGGTCTTCCTGTCTATGGGGTAGGGGATAGTTGTGTGGCACCATAACCCACAAAAGACCATCTACCCGTGGGGGAGATGTGGGGCAGGTACTTCTCCCGGGGAGCCTAGTTTGAACCTAAGTCCCACACATCTGGTCCCTTTCTCTGACCGGATGTGCGGCGATTGACGGGGACATGGGGACCCTTCGGGCTCCCCGTTCAGTCCCCGCCTCTGCTACTGTAGCATTGGCCGAGTGTCACCGCGTCAGTGCGTCCGCCCGGCGCATGCGCGGTAATTGATGGGATTTTTCCCATCGTTGTTCTGCTGCGCCTGCTCTGGGCGGCCGTGCTGTGTTGACGGTGTCCTCGGCACATGCGCATTAGCCAGTAGTTGGACCGGAGAGAGCCGAGCCTTTCTAGGCTTGAAATAAACAGGTTGGTGACCACCGCTCCAGGTAACTGGGTTTAAATTTCCCGTCCTCCGCTGGGTGAATGGTTGTGAGAGCTCCAGGTGCTGGCGATTGCTATTCCAATGGTATAGGTGCAATGAAAAATCTGGACTGCCGCACTCCGGATTGGAATAATAAAGGTAAAATCTTCTTTATTGAAAAAATGACATGGTATAAAATGCGTACATTGCTCTGTTTAAGTGATACAGCATAACCGCTGATGCGTTTCACGCTCCTATAGAGCACTTACTCATAGCTGGTTTGTACAACAATGAAAGTCACTTATATGCACATTATACGTCTCACACATGACCCCATACTGATTGTATAACTCTAAACAGCTGATCGTTAGATTGTATGGCCTCTTAACATAGAGTTAATTGGGTGTGTGTTTTATGGTGGAGTGTTTATTGAAGACGTGAATGTGCAGACAAGATGTTTCTATAGACAATACAAAAATATCCATAAATAAAAAGTTTATATTGTTTTTAAAAGTCTTTTGAAGAAGGAAAGTTAGGAAGATATAAAGTTTCCTTTCTTTCCATGGGACTGAGATAGGTGCTAAAACTAGTGCTTAGACGTATAAACATGTAAACTATTCTATAAATGAATGCAGGTATATATGAGCCATATGGCCCAGCAGCCACGGCATAGTGTGAAAGATATCATATGTCTACTCAGTTTACAAAAAAAAAAAAAAAAAAAATTTTTTTTTTTTTCTTTTATCTCTTTTTCTTTTATATATAAATGAAAATATTGTAAAGGTTGTTATGAGGAGACACTGTGAAAAACCACTGTGTTTTGTAAACGATGAAATCTTACATGTGGGGGTCTGTGACAGTGTTTGCATGACTTTCAAATTTCATGACTTTATGTGAACTCTACCAGATTTGAAATGCAAACAACGTGTATGCATATATGGTGTGTGGATGCTTTTTCAGTAATCTGAAGTCCACAAGGAAAAAAAAAAAAAAAGTATTTTATAAATGCATGTATATGTGCATTTATGTGTATCATAAATGTAAAAGGTGAAAATGAAAAATAAAGTGGAGATCAAAATAAAACGTGAAGGGTGCATGTGTGTGTATATATATATATATATATATATATATATATATATATATATATATTTATCATCGTGAAAGTATATATAGAATATATATAAAATGAAACAAAGTGGAAACTAAACCATGTGTTTGTGTCTTGACTGAAAGACACGATCAATAAATGGTGTATGTCTGAGTGTATGTTTCCCATGCAATCTCCTACACATATACCTGTCGAGCTTGTAATACACGTACAGGAAATAAATGGTAATAAAACATATCATGCACTAATAATTCTGTGGCTCAAACGCTCAAAAATATATGTCTTTGAAAGCATATGCTTATCCACCTGATAACATTCACTGTGGTTAAACGATAAAATGAACGTTTACTAAGCGTGTTTTTTTGAAGCAATCTCATCTCTTGGTGTGCCGTCTTCATGTGTATGGGCAGAACTATATGAGGTAAAGAAGATAAGTGTTACGTCCAAATGTGTTATCGTCCCCCTCATCCATCCGAAGTATGGCATTAAAATACACATATTTCTAAGTAAATACCAATTCAAGTGGTAGAGTGACAAGACAGACATACGAACAGTGTATCTCCTTACTCGCTGCAACCCCTGGTATAGGATAGTGTGTATGTGAGCCCCCTGAAGGTGAAAAATGGACTTATGCTTTCAAAATCGTGAGGGCTATTCCTACAAATTTGGTGTTGCAGCTTGCTTACAGCAACTGTTGGACAGTGGTGTCTGATTGGAGATGAAGAATAAATAAATAAATAACCAAACGGACAAACCAAAAGTTGGTAAATATGACCCATAATGTCCTTTTGGTATGAATGTATAAATATATTCCCAATCGTCCATCCATGTAAAGAAATAAATACAAGAACCTCATCAAGGTTCTGTTTTGAAGAGAGGAAAAGAAGGAATATTTCAGCCAGACTGTATATAGCCAAGCTCTTGGATAGTTGCAATTTAAGCTCTTATACGATTTTTTTGATAGAGGTTGGTGGATAAATGAATGGCTAAAGGGAGAGGTGAGAGGACAGGGGTATAGATATATTGCTAGACATGTCTTTCAGAAATATTATTCATAAAAATTTGAAACGTCCCACTCAACCCCCCCGTGGGATTCTAGTGTCTAATGAGAATATCCAAAGGACTTCTCGTTTACACAATATCTGGAATCTGTCTCCTCCCCTCACTGGTGTCCTGATTTTCTCAATCCCTTGGATAACTAAACTGGAGGTGTTTTTGTGGTGTGTGAAAATCCAGTGTTTTGATACATTTGTTAAAATCTCTTTCTCAATATTATACAGGTGATCATGTAGCCTATCTCTGAGACATCGTGTTGTGCGTCCAACATATTGTACCTGGCAGCTGGTGCATGTAATGACATACACCACAAATTTGGTGTTGCAGTTTATAAAAGCGGGGATCAAAAACTCTTTTTGGCTGCTGCATGATCTTATGTATTGGCCGGTTTTGATATACCCGCAATAATTGCAAGTTTTTATTCCACATTTGAAATTGCCTGTGAAATTAAGCCAATTTGTTTTGGTACGTTTGTTTGTAAATAGGCTAGGAGACAGTGAACGTCCCAGCGTGGGTGCATTGCGAGAAACAACCTTGATCCCTTTGGAGAGGATGTTGTTGTATATTGGGTCATTGTAAAGTACCGGAAGATGTTTCACAATGATTTTCTTTATGATGTTAAATTCTGTACTGTATGGGGTGGAAAAGACTGGAGTCCTAGGGGATGTTTCTCTTTTATGTTGGGTTTTTCTATGTGGTTTCTTGTTTAGAAGCGTGGACCTGGGAATAGATTTTACTGTATTGAGTGCTTTTAATATAGATGCATCTTTGTAACCTCGAGTTTTAAACCTATGTGCCATTTGTTCGGCCTCTGCTTCAAAAACCTCAGGGGAACTACATAGACGCTTTAACCTCAAGAACTGGCTATATGGTATGCCTGTGATAGTGTGTTTAGGGTGTGCTGAATCAGCTCTGAGTAAAGTGTTGCCACTGAGAGGTTTTCTATACAAACTGGATTGGATGGTGTCTCCAGAGCCTGTCAGTTTCACATCCAAAAAGTCTATGGAGCTGACCTGCAGATTTCCAGTGAACTTCAAATTAAGTGAATTATCATTAAAGTATGTAAGCCATCTGTCCAAATCTGCCTCTCCATCTGATGTAATGAACAATAAGTCGTCTATAAAGCGACAGAAAAAGACAGTGTCTTTACGGCGGGGACTATCTGGTCCAAAGATGCGGGACCTCTCCCACCAGCCCATATAAATATTGGCCAGTGAGGGGGAAAACTTGGCTCCCATGGAGGCCCCACATTTCTGGAGAAAATAGTCCCCGTCGAACATAAAAAAATTGTGTGTTAAAAGGTACTCTAGAGCTTGCACAATAAACTCCTGAAGTATCAGGGAAGCTTTACCTGTTTTTCTAAGAAAGTAAATGACTGCCTGGATCCCCAGATGGTGTGGGATGCTAGAGTATAAACTCATCACATCACAGCTGATCCATCTGAAGTTGTTTTCCCATTTGATGTTTTGGAGTTTATTTAGCAAATCGTTTGTGTCTTTTATGTAACCAGGGAGACTAGTGGCTATTGGTTGTAGATGAGAGTCAAGCCACTCTCCCAAGCGTTCATTTAAAGAGCCTATACCTGCCACTATAGGTCGTCCTGTAAGGGGATTTAACCCCTTGTGAGTCTTTGGTAAGTGATGGAACACTGGTGTTATGGGGTTTTCTGGAATGAGAAATTCTTTCTCCCTAGGGGTAAATATACCAACCTGTATAGCTCTATCTATGAGTGTAGAGAGTTTGTTTTTGAAGGAAGTGGTGGGGTTGGAAGACAGTCTCTGGTATGTATGTTCATCAGTCAATTGGCGTAAGGCTTCACTTTTGTAAGCTTCTGCATCTAAGACTGCTACCATACCCCCCTTGTCTGCATTCCTGATGACTATCTGATCATCCATGGAGAGTCGGTTGAGCGCCTGTCTCTCCCTGGTGGTCAGATTGTCCTGTGCAAACTTGTTTTTATTGCAACTGTGAGCCAGGTGTACCAGGTCTCGCCCTACCATTTTTTGGAATGTGTCAAGATCTTTGCCCCTGGCTGCCACCGGATAAAAATCTGATCTGCCCCTAGAGATATCAATGTGAATATCCGTGGAGTCCAGGGGGAAAGAATCTAACTCATGCGCCAAATCAGTCAAATCTTGTAAAGCACAATTGTCTACAAATAAAATAGGTGAAGACAAGGACTCACCTGTGTCACAGCTGTCTATGGACCCATTGAGCTCATCTACTGTGCAATCAAAAAAATGTTTCCTAAGAGTAAGTGTCCTTGCAAATCTGTTAATGTCCAAGATCGTTTCAAAAAGATTGAAGTGTCTGGTCGGACAAAAATTCAGGCCTTTTGCTAGGAGGTCAATTTCTTCTGTGTTCAGTGGTCTCTTTGACAAGTTGATCACACTATGTTTTACTTCCTCGGCGTTTTCTCTCACAGTGTGTAGCATGAGTTGCTCGTGGCGCCTGTGTTTCCTACCGCCTCTTCTTGTCTTCTTGAAGATGACTTCTTTTTCTTTGTTGGTCTGGACCTGTGAGGGTTTCCAGAGGCTTGGCTTTTGGTAGATCTGATAGGCTCCGATGGGGTTAAAGATCTGTCCAGTGATGAGTTGGATGCGGTACGTGCTAGAGTGTTATCGGCCGACTCTCCTTCATAATCGGAAAAACTCACTCGT